>JAVTVY010056983.1:0-29433 GCA_036873755.1 Hanleya hanleyi | reverse complement strand
GCATGCGCAGTCAACCCATTCTACTGTAGGGTGAATGCCTGGCCCATGGAATCTCAGGTAGCGAAAACCCCAGGTCTCTCGCCCCAGCCTATCCCGCGCCACACCTATGCGACCCGCTGTGCAGTGAGTAAAGTGGAGGAGGAGGAGTAGGTGAGTAAAGTGGAGGAGGAGGAGGAGGAGGACACGCCCCGGGTTATACTAGGGAGATAAACTATTCTATATCATGAATTCCAGCGTGGCGGATTTACTAGGTAGGCCTACCGGTGTGATGGATATAAGAATGTCTGGTGATTGGTGTCTCTTTTTGTTGAGAGGATTGTGAAATCGATCAACTTGGTTCTATAACACAGACTGGTTATAGTCGAGAGTATATCCCGTCATATTGTGTGTAGGAAGGGAGACTATATATAATATGCATGGATGGCAGCATATACTCTGGACGCAATCTCTGCTCGACAACAAATAAAATGTGTATTGTCAAGATGTGACATTGGTGTTGGTAAGCCTTGTGTGCAGAGCAGAGAACAAGTTTTCCTAACTACAGAAGTAGTGGCTACTACTCCTACTGATGACGTCACCAATGACGTTACAGATGACATGGACCTCCCTCAAGTCGTGGTCTACACCACGAGAGCTTCACTTTGTCACCTCGCACGACGCATTCGGACCACGGATGGTCCCTCAAACGCACTCCACGCATCCCCAAAATTGCTGCTTTCTATACTACGGCGCTTAGTGACGCTTGCTTTCCCAAGTGTTTATGCATGTGCCTATATGATTTTTCTTATTTATTTTTTTTTTTTTCAGTTACTTCTTTAATTATTGTTCGCTTAACTTTTGGCAGTGAATTTTCAGTTTTCGAGTCAGTTTATATATTAATATAACTGATTATTGTTCGTAAATATCTGGGTCGTTCATGAAAATACTAATGGTAACCGTATGAGAATATGAACCAGAATTTCCCATTAAACTAGCCTCGCCTGTCTGACAACGAGTTGGGGAAGACCTGAGCATTACGTCACAATTTACCGGCCGGCTCGGAGCGAGACAATAGAGCAACAGAGAGCGACTCTGAAGGGAAAGATATCCATCTGAAGCGAACACGTCCTTTAGCATTAGACTTTCTTAGTTTAAACATATTTGATTACCTCAATAATAGCAATAGTATTAGGGACAAGTTCTAATCAACTTACGTGCCCTCTCAGAAATTACGTACAAAGATAAATAATCAGGCGGCAAAACAGACATTAACTTGAGCATCCAGACTTTCTTCCACATTTATGTGTAAAATATGAACTTTTTGTAATGAAATAAAAATAAAGTTTTGTTGAAAATACATATTTTAATAAGAAAAAAAACAAGAAAAAACAAGAAAACTGCTCATACTGGTAAAATCAAATACAGGGAAAGTAAACAGTCCATGACGGGAAATGTCCGAAGGGAAAATGTTAGCCAGGGGAAGTGTTTGCGCGGCGATTCTCCTCTCGGACCTGGTATACCAGGACAAAATGGCAGTCGACCAACAGTTACATGTCTTTTCTAGTCTCTCTCGATGTCTTTGGGGTGATAGTTTTAAATATGTCTTTGCAATAGCCATCATGTGCCCGAAGTGAACTTGGGATATCAGGGAAGGCAGATCGGTACTTATACGCTGTGTATTAATGGTGGGATGGTGATCGGATTGAAGATAAGTGCGGTTGATGATTCAAGACAAATTCCATACAATTTAAGCTACGGCCCTGGCATAATGGGAGACAAGGCTGTTCGACGCGCCGAAAGCAAGGCATATTGTGTTTCATTTTCGATAGATTTTTCGACTTTAAAGCTGTCAATTTTCATACCAATAGTGCTGAATATCACTACAGGGGTTTATCCATCTGTCCACTCAAATTTGAACATGAAAACAAATCCACATTCGCTCTCACCATGCCACTTAGTATGTAAAAATATGTCGAAAACAGAAATGAAATCGTCCAGTTTGACGCCTATTTACATGATACGAGACGATCGGGAGTCTTTTGGTGGGTTTTTATATGCATATATTTGACGAAATATGGACGCATCATCATGTAGACATCGGGCACGATGAACTAAAACAGTCGACTTTTAGAACGGAAAATGTATGTCGGAAGAAGCACAAATAGGACCAGTCGCCATGAGAGCTGTCGAACATTTATGCTGGTCTTCTCTGAGGTCCGCGCGTCTGTCATTTATAGCCGTGTCGCTGCAGCGCAACCGTTACATTACGGGCTACCTACCAAGGTGAAGACATTTGGGTTACAGCACTTCGTTTCCTGAGTGGATTTGAGCGACAGAACGCGAGGGGACCATAGTATGGAGGAATTAGCATTCTTCTAATAGAAGCGCCGAGAAGAATCACCAGCCACGCATCGTTTTCCGCTTTGATTTGACAGAAGTCTCTAACCGACTGGACGTATGGGGAGGACGGAGATGGATAGATTTATTCTGCGTAGTTGACGGATTTTACAATTATGATTAACACCAGATCTGAGAGTACGCTCTCTATCGCCAAGATCGGGAGCGACTATTGTAGATCTATTTTCCGTATATCTGGACTTTCAACGGCGGATGGAAGTTTGCAGGAAGGTTAACATACCGGTAGTGCCCGCCTACGAAGCTGGGTCATCATGACATGAAGGAACCAGACGCATGGCTATATATCGGTTATCCAGTTTTGCGCCCCGACAAAAAATGCTGAAACAAAAATAAAATAAATATTAACTGCTCCACCCCTGGCCTGTATACAATAAAATGTCACACATATCATGAACAAACATTTAGAGATGCATGTGTTTCACAGTATTTATATTGATATATGTTCATGAAACCGACAAGATTCGAATGACCATCCTAGAACAATATATGCAAATAGATTTGCATATGCTATTAAACGTGTGATCATCCGCATGTGCCAGCACCTTCCATTGGTTTCAAATCCTGCAATTTGCACACGTTTCTATAGTCTAGGAAATATTATCAAATATCCATTTATCATAACCGTGTGTAACATATGCAAATAGTCATATATAACATCTATGTAGTGCACGTTGCAAATATAATGAAATACGAAAATGTCATTACATGAAATCTAAAATTTCAATTTTACCAACTCGTCATCCATATAGGAAATGTTTCAGAAATATACAGATTTAATAATCCAAGTGAAATGTAGATAACAACCATTGATTTCACCGTACATTACACGTATAAGGAAGACTCGTATGTACAAGCATATATCACAAGGTGGTTACATACATCATGTCCATATGCCAATGACCTGGCCACTGTATATGGCGAAGCTATGGCAAATATTTGTATTTGCTTATATACGAACGGACTGGAATTTATTTTAAATCCGACTATATAAAATCCTTCATCACACGGGTTAAATATAACTAAACTAGATCATACTCAATATGCTCAGTATGGTATTCAAATGTTAAGTGAATCCAATCATTTAATTTTTCTCAACCTACTAGTCAAATGTCTGTGAATGCGACCGTTCACCAGGTATGAAATGTAAGTAAAATTATATATTCAATACGGCGGATCATCCCCTATTTGCAACCAATCAAATCAATGTACACCCGAAACATTCCACATGGTTATGTCATATGGGTGAAATTAGGGACTCTCCAAGCTGCACTGTACAGTTAAATTATTATAAATATCTAACTACACCATATCGGAAATGTATTATAAATGAATGCAAATTTCGGACTCTCACATACCTGAACCATACATTTAACATACATGTTAAATGTACAATTTTCTGTAGTGTCAGTTAGTCGTGTGAAGTGAGTTTGATATTGGATATTGGATATTGGACATTCGGATTTCACAGGTTCGGTTTACAAAGGTTAAATATTCAAAAATATTCGTTGGATATTCTATGGATATTCGTTTGATATTGGACATTCAATGGATTTTCGACATATGAAATGCCGATTCGTCTCATATCTATAGAACGCCTGGTTTGACCCAACTTTGCTCATCTTAGCCATTTATCTTGCATGCCGGAGTTGTGGGATGAAGAGGATGTATACAAATCCTACTTATCACCGATTTTGTCCAATATTAACGTCTTTTCGCTTACAGGGATTGGGCTGAGGGTATACATTTCTGACTAGAGCCTGGTTTGACTGTGAAACACCCTGAACAAACATATATCCAGCTACACTGCAAAGATAAATTAAAATAGACGCCTTTGTGGGCTTTTTTGTATTCTATCTGGAAACAGTAAAAACAATATTTAAAATAACGATATATTATGCAGAGAGGCATAATTGATGGATTTTTCGTCTAAAATAAGCTGCGCGCCGCTCCACCAAGCGCCTCCACTCAAAGTTTCTCAAATTTGGCGATACATATCGCATGCTGATAGCAAAATACGAACGTAGCGTGCAAGATCTATGGCGCTACGTTTCGTAACACGTGTCTAATTCCGCTTAACCCGGGGCTAGGGGCCGTATGAGCCCATGTACTTCAAGATCCTCATGGTACTCATATGAACAGTCACAATCAAAGCGTGGCTGAGGTACATCATTTTTAGATGACGATTCTATAACGAATATTATGGATTACGAATACTGATCAGCGATACGGATTTGATATTTTGGAACATCATGATGTCTTGCCGGCATCATTGAAAATTGTTGACCGCTTCTCTCTTGCAGGAAACAAGCCTATGTTTATGTATACCTTTGTCTTTTTGAATTTGGTGCTAATACTGTTATATGGAAATGGAATAGGTCGTTGGATTATGGACGCGGATATTCTCTAATGGACGAAGGCTGGATTATGAATGACGGACTAGATGCTTGTAATTTACTCTATACTAAAAGACCGTGTACGTAGCTACATCATACCATTAATTTCAGAGCGGCGCGCGGCTTTGTTTTTTTTATATATAAATTTTTAACCTTTAAAATTAGTTTAAAAAAATAACGAGTTGTGGTATAATTTCTCCATTTTTTGTTTAATAAAGCGGCGCGCCGCTGTGTATCTACACTATTCTGAACAAGTCTGCATAGAGCTACACCATACCATTAATTTTAGGGCGGCATACGGCTTTGTTTTTTTTATATATCATATAGAAAAAGTAAAAAATATGAAAAACGATACATTATGAAGAGAGGTATAATTGATGGACATTTCGTCTAAACTAAGCTGCGCGCTGCTCTGAATTTACTGTATTCTGAAAGACCGTGTACATAGCTACACGGTGGCGTGCGGCGTTTTTTTATGATTTATTATCACGAAACAATAAGAAAAATGAAAAAAGATATTCTATGAAGAGAGATATAAATGATGTACTTTTCGTCTAGACTAAGCTGCGCGCCGGTCTGATTTTACCCTATTCTGAAAGACCATGTATGTAGCTAAAGCATATCAGTAATTTCAGGGCGGAGCGCGGTTTTGTTTTTGATATATAAATTTTAAACTTTAAAAATAAATTTAAATAATAATGAGTTTTATAATTTATCGAATTTTCTTTAATACTATAGGGCGCGCCGCTGTGAATCTACACTATTCTGAACAAGGCTGTCTACAGCTATACCATACCATTAATTTTTAGGGCCGAGCGCGGCTTTGTTTTTTATATTCCATCTCGAAACAGTAAAAATAAGAAAAACGATATATTATGCAAAGAGGTATAATTGGTGGACTTTTCGTCTAAACTATGCTACGCGCCGACCAGGTAGGTAGCTACACCATACTATTAATTTCAGAGCGGAGCGCGGTCTTATTTTATATATATAAATTTTCCACCTTTAAAATAAATTTAAAAAATATGAGTTGTGATATTGCTCGACTTTCCTTTAATACTAAGCGGAGCGTCGCTGTAGATGTACGCTATTCTGAACAAGCATGTATACAGCTACACCATACCATCAATTTCAGGGCGGCGCGCGGCTTATTTTTTTATATGCTATTTCGAAACAGTAAAAACTATGAAAAGAGATATATTATGAATTATGTAGTGGGGTATAATTGATAGACGTTTTGTCTAAACTTAACTGCGCGCCGCTCTGATTTTACTCTATTCTGAACGACTGTGTACGTGTCTACACCATAACATTAATTTCAAGGCGGCACGCGGCTTTGTTTTTTTTTGTATAAATTTTTAATCTTTAAAATAAATTTTAAAAAATAACGAGTTGTGGTATGATTTCTCGACTTTTCTATAAAATAATGCGGCGCGCCGCTGTGGATCTACACAATTCTGAACAAGCCTGTATACAGCTACACTATACCATTAATTTCAAGGCGGCGCGCGGCTTTGCTTTTTTATACGCTATCTCGAAACATTGAACAATATGAAAAAAATATACTATGTTGAGGGGTATAATTTATAGACTTTTTGTCTAAACTAAACTAGTTCTTTTTATATACTATCTCGAAACAGTTAAAAAATATGAAAAAAGATATATTATGAATTATGTAGAGGGATATAATTGATAGACTTTTCGTCTAAACTAAGCTGCGCGCCGCTCTGATTTTACCCTATTCTGAAAGACCGTGTACGTAGCTACAGCATACTCGTAATTCCAGGGCGGCGCGCGGCTTTGTCTTTTTTTTTTACATAAATTTTTAACCTTTAAAATAAATTAAAAAGAAATAATGAGTGGTGGTTTGATTTCTCGACTTTTCTTTAAAACAATGCGGTGCGCTGCTCTGGATCTACACTATATAGAGCTGCACCATATCATTAATTTCAAGGCAGCGCGCGGCTTTGTTTTTTTTTTAATACACTATCTCGAAACATTAAACAATATGAAAAGACATATATTATGTAGAGGGGTATAATTGACAGACTTTTGGCCTAAACTAAGCTGCGCGCCGCTCTGATTTTACTCTATTCTGAAACACCGTGTACGTAGCTACGCCATACCATTTATTTCAGAGCGGAGCGCGGCATTGTGTTTTTTTATGCAACTTTTCAACCTTGAAAATAAACTGAAAAAATAATGAGTTGTGGTATAATTTATCGACTTTTCTTTAAAATAAAGCAGTGCGCCGATGTGGATCTACCCTATTCTAAACAAGCCTGTATAGAGCTAGACCATACCATTAATTTCAGGGCGGCGCGCGGCTTTGTCTTTTATATACTATCTGGAAACTTTAAACATTATGAAAACTATATAAGTTATGTAGAGGTGTATAATTGATTAACTTTTCGTCTAAACTAAGCTGCGCGCCGCCCTAATTTCACTCTATTCTGAAAGACCGTGTACGTAGCTACATCATTCCATTGATTTCAGGGCGGCGCGCGGCTTTGTTTTCTGTGTATAAATTTCCAATCTTCAAAATAAATTTAAAAAAATAATGAGTGGTGGTATAATTTATCGACTTTTCTTTAAAAGAGAGCGGAGCGCGGCATTGTGTTTTTTATGCAACTTTTCAACCTTGAAAATAAATTGAAAAAATAATGAGTTGTGGTATAATTTCTCGACTTTTCTTTAAAATAAAGCAGTGTGCCGCTGTGGATCTACACTATTCTGAACAAGCCTGTATACAGCTACACCATGCCATTAATTTCAGGGCGGCGCGCGGCTTTGCTTTTTTATATGCTATCTCGAAACATTAAACAATACGAGAAAAGATATATTATGTAGAGGGGTATAACTGATAGACTTTTCGTCTAAACTAAGCTGCGCGCCGCTCTGATTTTACTCTATTCTTAAAGACCGTGTACGTAGCTACACCATACTATTAATTTTAGGGCGGCGAGCGGCTTTGTTTATTTTTTATATAAATTTTCAACCTTTGTGCATTCTGATCGCATTTTGCCGGGCTAAGGTGGGTGGTACACCCATATCCTCTTCCAAGTAACGCTTGGTCTTGATGACGGACCTATGCGTGGGGTCGCGTTTCATTTCAAATGGCAGCAGTCTATACCATTCACAGATGACCATGGCTGTTTTCCTGATGTTCGGGCGCATTTGAATGTACGCCTGTTGTAAGTTACTCTGTCCCGCGTCTTCGATCACCGCAGCGTGGGTATTAATAGCTTCATGCACAATACGATCCCAAGGCTCTCACTTGTCCTCAATTCGTTGGGAGATAGGCTGACTATCTGAGATCAAACTCTCCGTATCAATAAACAGAATTTCAGCAGTCTCTGTTTCGGTATCATTATCTGGCTCCTCAGTCGGCTTCTCGGTGTCTGGATAGAAAGTATCCTCGTGTCGCATCATATCGTTAAGTTTGATGAATGTGCGTTCTTTCTTAACGCCGTAACGCCCTTGAACCATGCGTTCAAACAATTGTTTCTTTTGAGCCATCGCTCTGACATACGCCTCTGTCCAGTTCATGCCTCATGTTCTCAACATCAACGCTGTTCTTTCGATTTTCATATGGACCGGGTCCTTGTCCAGCAATTTCATATGAGTGAACATACTGCTGATATACAGCCCGTCGTAATCTGGGTACCAAAGTGTTATCGGCTAAAATTGCGGCTCCCTCTTTCAAATACCCCTTGTTGTGAAACTTGTTTTTTGTGGCCTCCAACATTCTTTTATACATCCTTCCATAGCCTCGAATTCACGTGTTCATTCTCTTGTACAGGTTTGAGTTGGTCCTCCACGGTTGGGTGATATTCCGGGACAGATGGTATGAAAGGGACCCGCTGTATGGGGCTGGGTTGCTGCTGCTGGACGGGTGCTGCCATGTGTGGTCTCGTTGGATGGTGTTGGGGTATATGACGTTGTAGCGAGCCCTCACCAGTTAGGAGGGGGTATGAGCTTTTACGTCTACGAACAGGTAGCCGTACGGACGACTTGTCGCGCCTTGAAACGCCTGCAATAAATGATCGATGTTCTGAGGATAATTTCGACTACCAAACATACGGATTTTTGCAACATCAAGTCAATATCTGTGGACGCCTTCCCTGGAGGAAAGAGATTCTGGGTCAAATAGATGACGGACAGTTTCCGATGATGGGATCCTTTGGTGAATAGGTCCTCCATTTTCGAATTTTTTCTTGGCCGCATTCATCAGGTCATCGAGCACGATTATATTGACCTGGTCGAATCGAAGAAATACGCCTGATCAATATCGCGAGGGATCCCTGGGACGAAGCTCACATTCTGTAAACTTGTAGTTTTGTAGGCGGACTGCCACTGGCTGTAGCACCAAACAACGCGTGTTAGGGCTGGAGTTGCCACACCTTCCTCTAAAAATTTCATCGCCCATGACGTCTTTCCACATCCCACAGGGCCGCTCACCGCAATGATATAGGGGTGCTCCAATACTCTTGTGTGTGACGTAAGTGTTGATCGTTCTTCATGCACACGTTGAATTCGGGCGTTATCTGGACTCGTTTCCGTGAGATGGCCTTGCTCTGTACGATTATTATGTATTGAAAGCAAATCTCTACGTCGATTAAATGACTTAAATGACGTGGAAAATGACTTCGAACGCACCTGACATGCGTAAGCCATGGTTCTCGTCTCCACCGGCGCCCGGCTTATAATAAAGCTTTCACAGATGTACGCCGTGTTTATTTGCTAGAGCTCGGAGCTCGGGAATGGGGCAGTTGGGTGCTCGGAGCTCGGGGATGGGGCAGTTGGGAGTTCGAAGGTCGGAGCTCGGAGATGGGGCAGTCGGGAGATCGGAGCTCGGGAGGAACGCAGCCGCTCGGAGCCCGGAGATGGAACAGTTGGGCGCTCGAAGCTCGTGTCGCTCGGAATGAAGGACGAACCACATTAACATGTTGAAGGGAATGTCCCAAGTTCCGAAAAGGCACGGAGACGCCTCTTGATGCTTTGAAAGGGTGAATAAAGGCTTATTGGTCATTACCGGACATGGCCGGCCATCTCATTCGGACCAAGATCGCATTTCGCTACCACTCGTACTCATGACGTCACCGATGACGCCTCAGTTGACATGAAAATCTTCAAGATGACACCTCAAACGGTCCAAGGATGGTCCATTTCTACACCAAACACCTTCCTTTACACCCCAAAATGTGTTTATATTATTGACTCCGTTGTTCAGATATGAGAGACCGCTATTCAGACCGACATGTAAACGGTCATTCCTTGTAGCGCCCCCTGGCGCCCGCTAAAGGAACTGAAGACTCCATCTTTTAGCCGATGGCATGCTCTCTCGACATGCCTATTTTTAACTTCCAACCATTTATATTTTCGGCTCTGACAAGCTAGACCGCTATTCAGATAGGCCAGACTGCTATTCAGATAGGTCAGACTGCTATTCAGACGGTCATTCGTAGTAGCGCCCCCTAGCGTCCGATGTATGGACTGATGACTCCAACTTGTAGCCCATGAAATACTATCTCACTATACCTATTTATAAGTTCGAAGTGTATATATTATTGTCTCTGTCGATCTAGACCGATATTCAGATATGCCAGACCGCTATTCAGACCGGCATGTAAACGGTCATTCGTAGTAGCGCCCCCTAGAATCCGATGTAGGGACTGAAAACTCCAACTTGTAGCTAATGAAATACTCTCTCATTATACCTATTTATAAGTTCGATGTGTTTATATTATTGTTTCTGGCGATCTAGACCGCTATTCAGATAAGACAGACCGCTATTCAGACGGACGTGTAAACGGTCATACGTAGTAGCGCCCCTAGCGTCCGATGTAGGGACTGATGGCTTCAACTTGTAGCCCATGAAATACTCTCTCATTATACCTATTTATAATTTCGAAGTGTATATATTATTGTCTCTGGCGATCTAGACCGCTATTCGGATATGCCAGACTGCTATTCAGACCGGCATGTAAGCGGCCATTCGTAGTAGCGCCCCCTAGCGTCCGATGTAGGGACTGAAGACTCCAACTTATAGCCAATGAAATACTCTCTCATTATAACTATTTATGAGTTCGAAGCGTTTATATTATTGTCTCTGGCAATCTTGACCGCTATTCAGATAGGACAGACCGCTATTCAGACCGACATGTAAACGGTCATTCATAGTAGAGCCTCCTGGCGCCCGATAAAGGAACTGAAGACTCCATCTTTTAGCCATGGCTAGCTCTCTCGACATGCCTATTTTTAAGATCCAAGCATTTATATTTTTGGCTCTGACAAGCTAAACCGCTATTCAGATAGGCCAGACCGCTATTCAGATAGGTCAGACCGCTATTCAGACCGGCATGTAAACGGTCATTCGTAGTAGCGCCGCCTAGCGTCCGATGTAGGGACTGAAGACTCCAACTTGTAGCCAATGAAATACTCTCTCATTATACCTATTTATAAGTTTGAAGTGTTTATATAATGGTCTCTGACGATCTAGACCGCTATCCTGATATGCCAGACCACTAATCAGACCGGCATGTAAACGGTCATTCGTAGTAGCGCCGCCTAGCGTCCGATGTAGGGACTGATGACTTCAACTTGTAGCCCATGAAATACTCTCTCATTATACCTATTTATAAGTTCGAAGTGTATATATTATTGTCTCTGGCCACCTAGATCGATATTCAGATAAGACAGACCGCTATTCAGACCGACATGTAAACGGCCATTCATAGTAGCGCCCCCTGGCGCCCGATAAAGGAGCTGAAGACTCCATCTTTTAGCCGATGACATGCTCTATCGACAGGCCTATTTTTAAGATCCAAGCATTTATATTTTCGGCTCGGACAAGCTAGACCGCTATTCAGATAGGCCAGACCGATATTCAGACCGGCATGTAAACGGCCATTCGTAGTAGCGCCCCCTAGAGTCCGATGTAGGGACTGAAAACTCCAACTTGTAGCTAATGAAATACTCTCTCATTATACGTATTTATAAGTTCGATGTGTTTATATTATTGTCTTTGGCGATCTAGACCGCTATTCAGATAAGACAGACCGCTATTCAGACGGACATGTAAACGGTCATTCGTAGTAGCGCCCCTAGCATCCGATGTAGGGACTGATGGCTCCAACTTGTAGCCCATGAAATACTCTCTCATTATACCTATTTATAAGTTCGAAGTGTATATATTATTGTCTCTGGCGATCTAGACCGCTATTCGGATATGCCAGACTGCTATTCAGACCGGCATGTAAGCGGTCATTCGTAGTAGCGCCCCCTATCGTCCGATGTAGGGACTGAAGACTCCAACTTGTAGCCAATGAAATACTCTCTCATTTTATGAGTTCGAAGTGTTTATATTATTGTCTCTTGCAATCTTGACCGCTATTCAGACAGGACAGACCGCTATTCAGACCGACATGTAAACGGTCATTCATAGTAGAGCCTCCTGGCGCCCGATAAAGGAACTGAAGACTCCATCTTTTAGCCATGGCTAGCTCTCTCGACATGACTATTTTTAAGATCCAAGCATTTATATTTTTGGCTCTGACAAGCTAAACCGCAATTCAGATAGGCCAGACCGCTATTCAGATAGGTCAGACCGCTATTCAGACCGGCATGTAAACGGTCATTCGTAGTAGCGCGGCCTAGCGTCCGATGTAGGGACTGAAGACTCCAACTTGTAGCCCATGAAATACTCTCTCATTATACCTATTTATAAGTTTGAAGTGTTTATATAATGGTCTCTGACGATCTAGACCGCTATCCTGATATGCCAGACCACTAATCAGACCGGCATGTAAACGGTCATTCGTAGTAGCGCCGCCTAGCGTCCGATGTAGGGACTGAAGACTCCAACTTGTAGCCAATGAAACACTCTCTCATTATACCTATTTATAAGTTCGACGTGTTTATATTATTGTCTCTGGCGATCTAGACCGCTATTCAGATAGGACAGCCCGCTATTCAGACCGACATGTAAACGGTCATTCATAGTAGCGCCTCCTGGCGCCCGATAAAGGAACTGAAGACTCCATCTTTTAGCCAATGGCATGCTCTCTCGACATGCCTATTTTTAAGATCCAAGCATTTATATTTTTGGCTCTGACAAGCTAAACCGCTATTCAGATAGGCCCGACCGCTATTCAGATAGGTCAGACCGCTATTCAGACAGGCATGTAAACGGTCATTCGTAGTAGCGCCGCCTAGCGTCCGATGTAGGGACTGAAGACTCCAACTTGTAGCCAATGAAATACTCTCTCATTATACCTATTTATAATTTCGAAGTGTTTATATTATTGTCTCTGGCGATCTAGACCGCTATTCAAGTATGCCAGACCGCTATTCAAGTATGCCAAACCGCTATTCAGTCCGGCATGTAAACGGTCATTCGTAGTAGCGCTCCCTAGCGCCCGATGTAGGGACTGATGACTCCAACTTGTAGCCCATGAAATACTCTCTCGTTATACCTATTTATCAGTTCGAAGTGTATATATTATTGTCTCTGGCGATCTAGACCGCTATTCAGATATGCCAGACCGCTATTCAGACCGGCATGTAAACGGTCATTCGTAGTAGCGCCCCCTAGCGTCCGATGTAGGGACTGATGACTCCAACTTGTAGCCCATGTAATACTCTCTCATTATACCTATTTATAAGTTCGAAGTGTATATATTGTTGTCTCTGGCCACCTAGATCGATATTCAGATAAGACAGACCGCTATTCAGACCGACATGTAAACGGTCATTCATAGTAGCGCCCCCTGGCGCCCGATAAGGGAACTGAAGACTCCATCTTTTAGCCGATGGCATGCTCTATCGACATGCCTATTTTTAAGTTCCAACCATTTATATTTTCGGCTCTGACAAGCTAGACCGCTATTCAGATAGGCCAGACCGCTATTCAGACCGGCATGTAAACGGCCATTCGTAGTAGCGCCCCCTAGAGTCCGATGTAGGGACTGAAAACTCCAACTTGTAGCTAATGAAATACTCTCTCATTATACGTATTTATAAGTTCGATGTGTTTATATTATTGTCTTTGGCGATCTAGACCGCTATTCAGATAAGACAGACCGCTATTCAGACGGACATGTAAACGGTCATTCGTAGTAGCGCCCCTAGCATCCGATGTAGGGACTGATGGCTCCAACTTGTAGCCCATGAAATACTCTCTCATTATACCTATTTATAAGTTCGAAGTGTATATATTATTGTCTCTGGCGATCTAGACCGCTATTCGGATATGGCAGACCGCTATTCAGACCGGCATGTAAGCGGTCATTCGTAGCAGCACCCCCTAGCGTCCGATGTAGGGACTGAAGACTCCAACTTGTAACCAATGAAATACTCTCTCACTATAACTATTTATGAGTCCGAAGTGTTTATATTATTGTCTCTCGCAATCTAGACCGCTATTCAGATAGGACAGACCGCTATTCAGACCGACAGGTAAACGGTCATTCATAGTAGCGCCCCCTGTCGCCCGATAAATGAACTGAAGACACCATCTTTTATCCGATGGCATGCTCTTTCGACATGCCTATTTTTAAGATCCAAGCATTTATATTTTTGGCTCTGACAAGCTAGACCGCTATTCAGATAGGCCAGACCGCTATTCAGATAGGTCAGACCGCTATTCAGACCGGCATGTAAACGGTCATTGGTACTAGCGTCCGATGTAGGGACTGAAGACTCCAACTTGTAGCCAATGAAATACTCTCATTATACCTATTTATAAGTTCGAAGGGTATGTATTATTGTCTCTGGCGATCTAGACCGCTATTCAGATATACCAGACGGCTATTCAGACCGGCATGTAGATGGTCATTCGCAGTAGCGCCCCCTAGCGTCCGATGTAGGGACTGAAGACTCCAACTTGTAGCCAATAAAATACTCTCTCACTATACCTATTTATAAGTTCGAAGTGTTTATATTATTGTGTCTGGCGATCTAGACCGCTATTCAGATAGGACAGACCGCTATTCAGACCGACAGGTAAACGGTCATTCATAGTAGCGCCCCCTGGCGCCCGATAAAGGAACTGAAGACTCCGTCTTTTAGCCGATGGCATGCTCTCTCGACATGTCTATTTTTAAGCTCCAACCATTTATATTTTCGGCTCTGACAAGCTAGAACGCTATTCAGATAGGCCAGACCGCTATTCAGATAGGTCAGACCGCTATTCAGACCGGCATGTAAACGGCCATTCGTAGTAGCGCCCCCTAGAATCCGATGTAGGGACTGAAAACTTCAACTTGTAGCTAATGAAATACTCTCTCATTATACCTATTTATAAGTTCGATGTGTTTATATTATTGTCTCTGGCGATCTAGACCGCTATTCAGATAAGACAGACCGCTATTCAGACGGACATGTAAACGGTCATTCGTAGTAGCGCCCCTAGCATCCGATGTAGGGACTGATGGCTCCAACTTGTAGTCCATGAAATACTCTCTCATTATACCTATTTATAAGTTCGAAGTGTATATATTATTGTCTCTGGCGATCTAGACCGCTATTCGGATATGGCAGACCGCTATTCAGAACGGCATGTAAGCGGTCATTCGTAGCAGCGCCCCCTAGCGTCCGATGTAGGGACTGAAGACTCCAACTTGTAACCAATGAAATACTCTCTCACTATAACTATTTATGAGTCCGAAGTGTTTATATTATTGTCTCTGGCAATCTAGACCGCTATTCAGATAGGACAGAACGCTATTCAGACCGACAGGTAAACGGTCATTCATAGTAGCGCCCCCTGTCGCCCGATAAATGAACTGAAGACGCCATCTTTTATCCGATGACATGCTCTTTCGACATGCCTATTTTTAAGATCCAAGCATTTATATTTTTGGCTCTGACAAGCTAGACCGCTATTCAGATAGGCCAGACCGCTATTCAGATAGGTCAGATCGCTATTCAGACCGGCATGTAAACGGTCATTCGTACTAACGGCCCCGAGTGTCCGATGTAGGGACTGAAGACTCCAACTTGTAGCCAATGAAATACTCTCTCATTATACCTATTTATAAGTTCGAAATTATTGTCTCTGGCGATCTAGACCGCTATTCAGATATGCCAGACGGCTATTCAGACCGGCATGTAAACGGTCATTCGTAGTAGCGCCCCCTAGCGTCCGATGTAGGGACTGAAGACTCCAACTTGTAGCCAATGAAATACTCTCTCACTATACCTATTTATAAGTTCGAAGTGTTTATATTATTGTCTCTGGCGATCTAGACCGCTATTCAGATAGGACAGACCGCTATTCAGACCGACATGTAAACGGTCATTCATAGTAGCGCCCCCTGGCGCCCGATAAAGGAACTGAAGACTCCGTCTTTTAGCCGATGGCATGCTCTCTCGACATGCCTATTTTTAAGTTCCAACCATTTATATTTTCGGCTCTGACAAGCTAGACCGCTATTCAGATAGGCCAGACCGCTATTCAGATAGGTCAGACCGCTATTCAGACCGGCATGTAAACGGCCATTCGTAGTAGCGCCCCCTAGAATCCGATGTAGGGACTGAAAACTTCAACTTGTAGCTAATGAAATACTCTCTCATTATACCTATTTATAAATTCGATGTGTTTATATTATTGTCTCTGGCGATCTAGACCGCTATTCAGATAAGACAGACCGCTATTCGGACGGACATGTAAACGGTCATTCGTAGTAGCGCCCCTAGCATCCGATGTAGGGACTGATGGCTCCAACTTGTAGTCCATGAAATACTCTCTCATTATACCTATTTATAAGTTCGAAGTGTATATATTATTGTCTCTGGCGATCTAGACCGCTATTCGGATATGGCAGACCGCTATTCAGACCGGCATGTAAGCGGTCATTCGTAGCAGCGCCCCCTAGCGTCCGATGTAGGGACTGAAGACTCCAACTTGTAACCAATGAAATACTCTCTCATTATAACTATTTATGAGTCCGAAATGCTTATATTATTGTCTCTGGCAATCTAGACCGCTATTCAGATAGGACAGACCGCTATTCAGACCGACATGTAAACGGTCATTCATAGTAGCGCCCCCTGTCGCCCGATAAATGAACTGAAGACGCCATCTTTTATCCGATGGCATGCTCTTTCGACATGCCTATTTTTAAGATCGAAGCATTTATATTTTTGGCTCTGACAAGCTAGACCGCTATTCAGATAGGCCAGACCGCTATTCAGATAGGTCAGACCGCTATTCAGACCGGCATGTAAACGGTCATTCGTACTAGCGTCCCCTAGCGTCCGATGTAGGGACTGAAGACTCCAACTTGTAGCCAATGAAATACTCTCATTATACCTATTTATAAGTTCGAAGTGTATGTATTATTGTCTCTGGCGATCTAGACCGCTATTCAGATATGCCAGACGGCTATTCAGACCGGCATGTAAATGGTCATTCGTAGTAGCGCCCCCTAGCGTCCGATGTAGGGACTGATGACTCCAATTGTAGCCCATGAAATGTTCTCTCATTATTCCTATTTATAAGTTCGAAGTGTATATATTATTGTCTCTGGCGATCTAGACCGCTATTCAGATAAGACAGATCGCTATTCAAACGGACATGTAACGGTCATACGGTCATCCGTAGTAGCACACCCTAGCGTCCGATGTAGGGACTGATGGCTCCAACTTGTAGCCCATGAAATACTCTCTCATTATACCTATTTATAAGTTCGAAGTGTATATATTATTGTCTCTGGCGATCTAGACCGCTATTCGGATATGCCAGACCGCTATTCAGACCGGCATTTAAGGGGTCATTTGTAGTAGCGCCCCCTAGCGTCCGATGTAGGGACTGAAGACTCCAACTTGTAGCCAATGAAATACTCTCTCATTATAACTATTTATGAGTTCAAAGTGTTTATATTATTGTCTCTGGCAATCTAGACCGCTATTCAGATAGGACAGACCGCTATTCAGACCGACATGTAAACGGTCATTCATAGTAGCGCCCCTTGTCGCCCGATAAAGGAACTGAAGACGCCATCTTTTATCCGATGGCATGCTCTCTCGACATGCCTATTTTTAAGATCCAAGCATTTATATTTTTGGCTCTGACAAGCTAGACCGCTATTCAGATAGGCCAGACCGCTATTCAGATAGGTCAGACCGCTATTCAGACCAGCATGTAAACGGTCATTCGTACTAGCGCCCCCTAGCGTCCGATGTAGGGACTGAAGACTCCAACTTGTAGCCACTGAAATACTCTCTCATTATACATATTTATAAGTTCGAAATTATTGTCTCTGGCGATCTAGACCGCTATTCAGATATGCCAGACGGCTATTCAGACCGGCATGTAAACGGTCATTCGTAGTAGCGCCCCCTAGCGTCCGATGTAGGGACTGAAGACTCCAACTTGTAGCCAATGAAATACTCTCTCATTATACCTATTTATAAGTTTGAAGTGTTTATATTATTGTCTCTGGCGATCTAGACTGCTATTCAGATAGGGAAGACCGCTATTCAGACCGACATGTAAACGGTCATTCATAGTAGCGCCCCCTGGCGCCCGATAAGTTTAGTTTAGTTAGTTTAAACTTATTTTATTGTCTCATGAACAACGGGACTTGGGGACAAGTTTTAACAACTTAAATACCCCTTTCCCTACATAATTAATTGACAAATATAAATCAAGTTTTACAGATCGATGTCATTGAGCAAAGGCTTGAGGCAGAAGAGACATTATGTATGAGTGGTTTTAACAATATTCAATATTTCGTCTAATCAAATGATAAAACGCAGGACGAACTACAGAAAAATATAAATATCGTCCATAATATGTCAATGTATATATAATTTTTTTTTCTTCTTTTTCTCTCTCTTACTCTTAGTTTTTGGGTGGCATGGGTGTAGTTAGATCCCACTGGAAGCAGTTAAATCATACTGTATGCGACTACGTATCCGTGGTGTTATCCACAATAACTAATAACTAATAAAGCCCCGATATATGGAGACTGCCCACCTTCTATTATACATTGAACCGCTCACTCTTTTCAATAAAATTTTCGACTTCATTGCAGAGTTTGTCGTTTTCACGGATTGAAAGTGACGGGTTTCCCCACAGCAGATGTTCAAAAACATCCCGATAAGGGAACTGAAGACTCCATCTTTTAGCCGATGCTCTATCGTCATGCCTATTTTTAAGTTCCAACCATTTATATTTTCGGCTCTGACAAGCTAGACCGCTATTCAGATAGGCCATACCGCTATTCAGATAGGTCGGACCGCTATTCAGACCGGCATGTAAACGGTCATTCGTACTAGCGCCCCCTAGCGCCCGATGTAGGGACTGATGACTCCAACTTGTAGCCCATGAAATACTCTCTCATTTTACCTATTTATAAGTTCGAAGTGTATGTATTATTGTCTCTGGCGATCTAGACCGCTATTCAGATATGCCAGACGGCTATTCAGACCGGCATGTAAACGGTCATTCGTAGTAGCGCCCCCTAGCGTCCGATGTAGGGACTGATGACTCCAACTTGTAGCCCATGAAATACTCTTTCCTATTTATAAGTTCGAAGTGCATATATTATTGTCTCTGGCGATCTAGACCGCTATTCAGATATGCCAGACCGCTATTCAGACCGGCATGAAAACGGTCATTCGTAGTAGCGCCCCCTATCGTCCGATGTAGGGACTGAAGACTCCAACTTGTAGCCCATGAAATACTCTCTCATTATACCTATTTATAAGTTCGAAGTGTATATATTATTGTCTCTGGCGATCTAGACCGCTATTCAGACCGACACGTAAACTGTCATTCATAGTAGCGCCCCCTGGCGACCGATATGGGAACTGAAGACTCCATGTTCTAGCTCGTGATATACTCTCTGAACAGTCCTATTTACAAGTTCGAAACATTTGTATTATCGGATCTGGCAAGGTAGACCGCTATTCAGATAGGCCAGACCGCTATTCGGATAGCCAGAGACTCATAAGAGCGCCCCTAGCAGCGCCCCCTGGAGTGAAATTTGGAATATGACTATGAAAACATATCAAGCAGGACTTTCTCTCTTACTATGCAGAGTTTGGAGTTCAAAGTACTCATAATAAAGAAAATACAGATGTTTTTCTCCATGTCTGAAAAAATAATGACTGGTCCCCTCGAATAACGAACTGCGAACTGCGAACCGCGGTCTAACTTTACGAACGTTTGTCAAATGGCTATTATGAGTTTACTGCGTTACGTGTGCCATGATTCACTTGTTGATCCTGGGAAAGAACCCATTAAGCTAGCGATGAAGTAATCGTTACCAGAGCAACTGTTATAATGGAATAGCATTAGTAACTCAAAGGTAACTTGACTTGCAGTCAGTCATACTGAAGAACATTCCATAAGTAGATCCCCGAGTTATTTCACTGAGTGTGATGAACTGTCTATTGTATAAGGAAACAGGATTAAGTTGAACTAGTCGAATTCTTCTTCAGTGAATTGAAGCGCATGATTATTGTAATTGATATGTATCGGAGAAACTGAATTGTCTTGAGTGATCGATATGATTAATGTGAATGTTAATGATATGAATTGAGCGTTGAGAACAGTCAGATGCGCAGAACACCAATGCTGTAATTTGGAAGTCATATTCATCCACACAGTAACTCTTCAGATATATTCTTAACTCTTTTTATTGTTAGTTCTTCATTCCGTTGTTTGATTGATCGATAATGGGTAACATTTTAACTGAACTGTATGTTGCACAACATTGATTTGATTTATTGTTGTATTGTGTTGTCATCAGTTGCCGCTCGGAAAGTAAATACATTCCTTTACATTGATCCATCTCTTCGTTGTTGTTTCAGTCATCTCGGACCGGTAACATCAACATGCAAGTCACGATCTTATCTCGTGAGAGCTAAAACCGGAAATGTTCAGTTGCAATACCTACAACGTTGTGTAATGGACACCTCCATATATTCAAGTGTGACTATATCTCTATATATTCACTTACGATACGAGATTTTTAATCTTATATCTTTGTTGTATGTATATGTATATGTATATGTATTATAATTTATTTAATCTGTTTACGGCTCCATCAAAAAGAAAACAGTGACTGATCATGGATTGAAATAAAAACCTAAATCTAAACCTAGCCTTTCAGACCCAGCGGCAATGAAATATTCAGGGAGCGGAAACCTAGCTGTAGAGAATGGAGAATGGGAGAGTGAAGGGGGAGGGGGGACATTCAAAATCATCAGAATCAGCCAGCACATGCATGGGATGAACGTATTTTCCCATCGAATATTGCTTCGCCTGCACAGGAGCTCATTCATGCAAATTCTCAACTTACAGAAACTTCAAGTTAGTTATTTAACAGTATAGAGCTGATACAGCGGTTCGTTCAACCGCCCTCTTTCCTACCTATCTCCTTAAACTTAAGCAGTTTTTTTTACTATCGATAACTATTGATTGGTCAAGAAAGGACGTAATTGTGTCAACTTCAGGTTAAAATTGTCCAGTTATGATTGATTTTAAATATTTCCTAGTTTAACCAGATAGGAACGAGACTATATGAACGAGCCCCTGTGAACCGCTGTCTCAATGCAACTGCCGGTGCTAGCGGCACAGCACTGTTGTTAATTGATTAATTTGAATTTTGTGCAGGCCACGGATCATGGTGCTGCTATCATGAACGCGAACTAATTTAGTCAAATCTAATGAGATGGAAATCACCATGAACTGATCTATTTCCCTACCTCGTGTTAATGCATTCCGGACGATGTCATGACTGAGGAGTTGACCGAACGCCATCGTCAAGTGTGTTACATCCAGTTGTCGATCTTCTGGTCCACTCGCCTGGTGGTATGTGGTGCTGATTCTGCGAGCGTTGGGCAGTATATTCCCAGACCCAATCCCAGTTATGCGTATGTCTTCGAAACCTGCCGAGCAGTACAGAAAGGGTATTATAGACCATTCATATGACCGTATAATAAGGATTCGTTAGAATGGTAGGACACTGGAGCAAAAATAAACAAACCCTCATGACTGAGAATAACTCATCGTCAATCAAAATTCCCCGGGAGGAAAGACCGTAATGAGTTTCTATTTAGGACATAATGTTTTCATAGGCGTGGGCAATGGTTATTTTACCAAAGTTAGTTTGGGAAAGTTAATATTTTAAAATTTGTAAACTTTCCCAAACTAACCGTGCGTAAAATAACCAGTGAGCATTATTTTTATTCTGTTGCATTATTCAAATTGATTATGAACAAAGATTATAATGAAAGGTTGAAAAAATACGATAAGCTTTGACATCATTTCTCTCCTTTGTTGAAAGAACTGGTCCACTGATAGCGGCACGATGCTCCCGTCTCGGCTGGCATCATGCTAATATCAGTGGACGAGTTTATGTGGTCTCACAAATGGAGACCGATTCTGTCAGCTGAGTCAGGCTTTGTGGAATATACGTGGATATAGGTCTATCTGTGTCGCTTTATTAATCAATTTCACAATATAAAACAATACAAGTTAAACTTGATAAAAAAATTCCATCTTGTAAATTATTTGTTGACTTATTCGATTGTGACTTGTATGAAAGCAGACGTCGCTTGTCTCACCCGACTTGTGAAATTTAATCTCCCAAATGAACACCCGCACTTGACACATTTCACACAACTGTGCTAAAACACTCAAAAAAATGCGCAGCTATCAAGTTGTTATAGACTCAAGTGTAATTGAATGGTTACCGTAGTTATTAGTTTTTCACGTTGGCCTGACTCCGCTCAGCCACGGTTTTCATTGTTAGGCTCTAAAAATGTTTCAGGTACTTCTCAGGTCATATATCCACAACTCTGTTTTCATGAATTTTAGCCTGAAACCTAGATCATATTCCACGAATTAAAGTAGTAAAGTCGCTAAAATTCAGAAAATTGTCCCTGAATTTCAGGCTGAAATGTGAGTGGATGGCCTGAACATTCAGGAGAAATGCTTGAATCATTTTGAGAGTTTATATGACCACACCCTAGACATACTTCCAAAATTCATAAAAAATGATTAAAATCAATCTTTTAGATTGAAAATTCCAGTTCATTAGGATCTATTAAATTGAATTTTCAGCCTACGGTAAAATCATTCTGTTATTTTCCAGTCTAATAGATCGAATATAATTTCAATCGAAGGGAAAGATTGACATTTTAATCTGAGAAAATTGGAATCAGAGACAAGATCGAATTTTCACAACATCGAATGTCAGTCTTTCGTTTCGATTAAATTTATTTTCAATCTGTTAGATTCAAAAAGGGACAAAATTCATCTAATGTGGACTGAAATCTAATATATCATAATAAAAAGGGATTTTCAGTGCAATAGATTGATTTTCAATCGGAATGGAATGGTCACTAATTCCAATCTAATTATTTAAGGATGTCCGCTGGTGGTTTTTGGCTTTGGCAGCCATTTTGCCTGTTTTTTTCCTATTGGGTTATCTCCCTTTCCTAGGTTAAGAGATAGGGATTTCTTTTAAATGTCTTCTAGACGAGAATTTTGCACAGCAACATCCATCCGATTTGATCAATTTTGATAGACATTGTGATTATCTACAAATAGTTAGAATATGAGAAAAAGTTAAATACTATTTGTATGAATTTTTCATGAATATGCTTCAAAACTAGGGCTATTCCCTGTTTTCTGGGTTATCAAATTGAGCATGGGTCAGTCCACTTAACGTTGCCTACAGCTGAAAAATGCAAACCAACCTATATTCTTTTCTTTGTTTTTTCTCATGTTACACAATTATGAATGCAACAACACACATTATTCAAAAAGTTAATTACTTTGATTTACCACCAGCGGACATCCTTAAGAGAGTAGTCTAATTTGAATTCAAATTCTATAATTGGGGCAAACATAATCTTACCATCACGTAAAATTCTAATTGAGGCAAACATAATCGTACAAACGGAGTAACATCTCTTCCAGGAAAAGGGTTGAGCAATATCAATGTCACTCTCTTCATACTCTCTAAAAAATACTTTGAGTGAAATAAAAATGGGAATCCCTCCCATTCAAACGCTTGATTGAAAAAGTTCACTCAAGGTGAGTGAATTCCACTCAAGTCGAGTGAATTCCACTCAAGTTGAGTGAGTTCAACTTGAGTTGAATCAACTTCACTCATCTATAGTGAGTTATGAAGTCATACTTGAGCGAAATTTGAGTGCATTTCACTCATATTTAAGCGGGATGAATTTCCACTCTTACTTGAGTGAACTTTAAACTCAAAGTTTTTCAGAGAGTGCTGCATGGCGTAGAAGGAATCGTTCATATGGAGTAACAGTGCTCCCCCAAACTGGATCGGTCACGTTCGAACATATCCCCTTCCTACTCGGGTAGAAGAAACGTCATTCAAATGAAGTAACAGTGCACTCCGCTCTTCGAAGCCACCCCCACCCCACCGCAAGTTCAAACTTACCATCTTCATACTTGGGAAAAAGGAATCGTTCAAGTGGAATAACAGCGCTCCCCCAAACTGGATTGACCAAGTTGTTGCACGTGCCATCGAACGTTCTATATTTAGCAAGAGGATCACATGTGATAGGATCGTCGTATGCACAATCGAGGGATGCCGACAACACGCTCGTGTCTATAGCTTTCAGTACCTTCGCATCTTCTTTTTTTAAATTGAGCCTATAAAAGAAATTATATTTGTTTATTAGACTGTATGAAATGTCTCGTATTTTGATTGGATGAAAGCGTATCACGTGTCCTGTAAATCGTGATGTCCCATCATATGATTAGTCTACGCTAGCCAAGTTGACATGGCTTCGTTCGTTCCTACAGTACGCCATGATGCCTCTCAATGAACTTACATGTACACTTCGGGATCACACGGATCCATGGACCGTTCGGCTCTATCCGGCAATCATCCGTCTGCAATCAATCTTCAAACGTCAACGGCCGGTTGAATTTCTCCTCCATTATATTCGTACGTGTCACGTGATCGGCAACTTATCGTACGGATCACGTGACCCGTACGAAGATAATGGCGAAAATTCAACCGGCCGTTGACGTTTGAAGACTGGTTGCAGACGGATGAGTTCTTCATGGAATCAAACTCTTTGCCGAACTCGATAAACCCAATTATCAGAGAGTTGGGAGGGGTTGTTTTATTGTCGGATAGAGCCGAACGACCCATGGAGCCGTGTGATCTGGGAGTGTACATGTAAGCTCATTGAGCGGCATCATGGCGTAGTGTAGGAACGAACGAAGCCCATGTCAATGTGGCTATCTTTACGCTTGTAATAAACAATGACAATGTCTAACAAACATCATGAAAGTATATAAGGAATGTCTTTCTAGGAGGGGTCTCTCTCATTTATCAGTAATAAAACGCGTCGGAGTTGATCGTATGGCGTTACTTGTTCGGGCCAGTGTTTTTTTTTTTTTTGTTATGTTAGATGTTATAAATAACTCACGCTTTTTTGATAACATCTGTAGCCTCCAGGAACTTGTCTCCAACCGATCCGGCGTCTGTGACCTTCTTATCTGTGATAAAATGGGGTCCAAACGCTTCGTTTTGGGCAACCCGAATTGATTGTTCTCGTCCCTCTACAAAATAGACAATATGATAAAACGCACCATGTCGATTGCCCGAAGAAACAGGACTGTTCGGTAAGTTTCGTAATGAGTGAGTTTTCTTCGTACCCCTTTAGGCGTACTGGCTGCATGTACCTATCTGCGAGGACTGTGTGTGGAAATTGGATTTCGACTGAAAACAACTCGGGAATACTTGGACGCCTGCACAATATTGAAGATTTTGCTAAATCCGACAAAATATAATGGCATTTTAATCTTTGACCATAGCTGAAAAAGTCTCGCATATTGAAATGTTTATTTAGCCAGCCCTGTATTACCAGTAACGGCATTTCAATGTTTCCATGTCATGTTGTGATGTGTGCCTAGTAAAACATAGATGGTTACAATTTTCCATTCTATTATGAAAAAAAATTATACACTTTTTGACGCATGTATATATAGCAACCCCGGCATGTAGTACCACTGCTATTTTAGCATAACGCTTTAGCATTAGCGATTACCTCATCAGTACTTTATCTCAGAACTAAATATTTTACTTCTATGAAAGGGTATACGCCTAAACCACAGGGGCTCGTTATCGTTGTTAATTGGTTAATTAGGTTGATTAAAGGGGGGTGGTCGAGGTAGGGAATAATTCCCTACCTAGACTCCCCTCCTGTAATCAACTCAATTAACCAACAATTAACAACGGTAACGAGCCCCTGTGGCCTAAACGATGGTAAACATTCTACAAACCTTCTCCCGGCAGTTTTCTTGGTATTTGTGGATGGGCTGAAACAAGTGCTGGCCTGTATGGCCTAAAGCAACCTGGGATCTGGTTGGCGGGCGAGAAATGGCTTATTCCGCACTGATTGGTTGACAGAAATTGACCTCATTATCAGCAATGCCGTAGGTTGAACGCATGCGAGTGCAAACTATGGTAGCAATGTGTGGATCCGGTGTGGTGTACAATTCCTCATAGTAGACTGTTGTAGCTATATTTCTCACATCACAGCGGACAAAAGTAATGTGATACACCCATGTGATACAAAACCTGTATCACACCCTTACAGTTTGCTAACTATATTTTGGGTTACTTTTCAGCGTTATTTTGATGTGAGAAATAAATTATAACACTCGTGGTCATTTATCTGATTTTTATCACACTCGTTTGATAACACCCATGTGAAACTCGCTAAAGTTCGTTTCATATCGGTTTTATCAAACTCGTGTGATAAAAATCAGATAAATGACCACTCGTAGTGATAATTTATATGTGTGTGTATAAACATACTGCCTAAGGGAAACTAGGCGTAAATGTTGATACCGATGAAATCATCGCAAAATTGTTGATTATCATATTATACCACGGTAGAGTGGGTTATACTTACGCCTCCGGAGAAGATTAGTGAGTTTAGCTTTCAAGCTTTTTGCCTTCGCCTGACCCTGAACGATGGCCGTTTGTACTAGACTGTTGACGATTCTTGCAGCAAGATTTCTCGCCTTCCCTGGTTTCACCTTGATAACCAATCCTCTTTTTGTTTTCTCCACTAGGTCATGTACCCTTAATTTCTTGATGATGGGAATCGGGTCAATGGATTTGGGCTGTGAGCCAAATGGGTTTCCAGGCGGTGCGCCTCCAGGCGGCACTTTTCCACTGCTCGGCGCTTTTCCACCAGTTGGCGCACCTCCCGGCAGCACAATTCTTCCACCGACTCCTCCCGGCAGCACTATGCCTGCGCCCGCTGGTGGCTCGTTGTGGCCGTTTATGATCCCTAGTGTAGCCAATCCTAAGGCCACTAGCACAGGCAAAATTGGACTATAACCCATTCTGAAAGGAAAATGTATTCACTCAGAAATACCGTTGGGGTTCCGTGGGAGGATCTGATATCTCCCCGCCCCCCCCCCCCCTCCCAGTATGCTTTTAACGCAGACAGCGGGTGACACACTATAGGCCTATCAAGAGCGAAAAAATAGTGTATGTTTTGCCTTATTCTCTTTTTCTCTTTATTTTAAATGATTGATGTAAATATAATGTGCCTTTATTCTTCAATTTTGAAATATGACAAAAACACAGCTTTACAGCTCATGCATGTCACCCATTTTGAATTTACACCATGATGATCTGCTCCGAGGATTGTGCAACAAACTCAAAATGACAGCTTTAAGACTCAAGGTTTCTTTTTTTTTTCTTTTTTTTGGAGAAAGGTTCACTGAATAGGGGAGGAGGGAGGGGGATGAATCGACACCAAGATCAAAGTGGTTTAAAATATGCCTTAAGTAAAACTAAAAACTCTTTCCTCTGTCCGTATAGCACTTGACAATCCAGCTTTAATTCTATCCCGTAAAATTTAGTATTTTAGTTTAGTTGTTTAGTTCAACACGGCTTCCATCGTTTGTATGTCAAATTAAATTGATGTCATATAGGATCACAGTCTAGCTTTTCCTGATAGTCGGCATTTGCATAATGTGGTTTTATTTTTACCTCCGTCGATCAGACGGAGGTCTAGGAGCGCAACGTGAAATCTCCCGCCAAATAATTGTCATATGGGGAACCCACGACTCGTGTGATTTCCAATAGGGATTGCAATGGTTCCCGACGAAATTTTGAAAGTTTCTGGACACAAATGAATGCTTACGTCACAAAAGGTGTGTATCCTTTGCAGCGCTTCCACCGGGTCTCTTTATTCGAGGGTACTAAATTCGCGCGTGGCGGGGGCATGTGAGCGAAGACCAAAGCCTGCGCTCGTAAAAAGTAAGGGCTGCGAAAAACTCGCATTCCAGATAGTATAATTGGAAACTTCCTCGAGAATCTCTGAATCGGCAAAAGATAAAGGACGAGTGTCATTCACCAGGATGCGAGTCGGAAGTGAGAAGTCAAATTCAAAGTCAGAGGTCAAAAGCGTAAAACTCCGAAGAACTCTCTCGGCTTTTTCTTTTCTTTTTTTTTTAGTTGGTGGGGGGGAGGGGGTGAGGGTTGGGGAGATAGCGACTGAAAAAATATATCTTCCCATGCTTCAATCGTTATCTGTGAATCCGATCAACAACCTAGCCGGATAATCTGTCAAAAAATATCCGTCGTCTGGGTAAGGTTGAAGGGTCATCGGAAGCTCGAACTGTGATACAGGGAAAAACTGTTGTTGTTGTAGTCTGGAAAAATAACTGCCTCACGAGGCGCTCTCTCGGCTTTTTCTTTCCTTTTGTTTGAAGATGGGGGGGGGGAGATAGCGACTGGAAAAATATATCTTCCCATGATACTTCAATCGTGCGCTCATGAATTCCAGGGAAAAGCGGACATTGCTGAACAGCCCTTTTTCGCATAAAATTCACTCCACATTCTGTCGTAGACCCTATATTAGCATGCTGTTTGTTCTAATCCCTTCCTATGATCCCCGGGAACAAGCCAATAATAGAGAAGATGTGTTTTAATAGCGAAATATTTTTCCCGCAATTTTTTAACATGAAGAACTCGGGAAATTCTAAATTGTCAAAGAAGAAAAATTGCACTTTACTGAAAACTATACTATTTTGAAACAGCTTGACAGCCGGACAATCTGTCAAAAATTATCCGTCGTCTGGGTAAGGTTGAAGGGTAATCGGAAGCTCGGACTGTGATACAGGCAAAAACTGTTGTTGTTGTAGTCTAGAAAAATAACTGGCATGCACTCTATGGAGAAGGGCCTCGTGAGGCACACAGTGCAATTTTTTGTTGTTGTTTATCTGCAAATCCGCTCAACTCGATGGGTATCTTTCACTTGTTCTCACAGTTGCCTGGCCTATGTGATATTGGGTGGTCGAAGTCTACGTATATTTTTTTTCAATAAATTATGGAAATTAATATAACATATATACAGATATTTTTTTAAATAGATTTTTTTATAAGTGTATTTCTCTTTCATCTTTGGCTCAATTAAAGTCATTCTCTAAAATGTGAAGCCGAGTTAATACAGTTTTTAATTATCTACCAAACCCTGTCCTCTATGACATAGAATAAAAGAGAAGTTGGGAATAGAACCGCTCAACACAGTCATTTCTAAACATCAAGTTGTACATAAGTATTTTTACTTACTCTGTACAAGCTGAGGGCATTTTTGTGGCTTTTCAAAA